>JARHVA010001502.1:535000-545000 GCA_037957365.1 Torreya grandis
GTTGACTTGGTTCACTCACACTCACTAGGTTATAACTATGATTGGGTTACATAGTTGAGCTAATCTCAACATCTGAGTGTAAACTCACCTTTTCTCCAAAGTTGGGAGCATATGTCCTCTAATATCTCTCTATATATTTAGATATATGTAATTTCCATATTTTATATTTGTCCTAATTATAACTCTAATGATTTATAATGCTACATCTTTTTATATCAAATTTTTAAAAGGCAAGGTAGTTACATTGATACATAGGTGTACTCCTAAACCTTGATCTTTAAATTCAAATGCTTTAAATTTTAGATTATATGCATTGATTATATATTTTAACATGGTCTTGGTTGTAATTTATTCACCAAAAATGACTCAAGTTAGGCTCACACAAAGGCAAGGTGTGATATACACACCTAGGTATACATTTCTTCTCCTTTAAACCAAAAATTTTATTATTATATTAAAAGGCAGAATGCAAACACTATTTAAAAATTATATAAAACCTTAGTCTTGTACACTTGGAAAATATAGAACTTGGTTTTTCTTCTCAATTTTATACCTTTCCCACTACCAAAAGGATCGCATATACTATATCTTTGTGATCATTAATTATCTCTTAGTCTGAATGATGTCATTATTATGACCTAGGCCTTCTATTTTCCTAGAATGTTATAAACGTATTTATATTTTATCTCTAAAATTTCTAGACCTACACCTATTTTCCAACTACCTAGACACTTGTATTTTAGTCAGATGCCTACATCAACGTAAGTGTCTTATTTTGATAAAAGTGTTAAGTGACCTAAAGTCATCTAATTTACAAATAAAACATATTCCTATGGTCATCCTAAGTGATTTAATGTGAAATATTCTCCAAAGGAATTGGTATAAATATAAGGCCAATCCTTATTCATTCCTCACCTAGCATAAAACTAACAACTCAATGGGAAAAATACCAAAAGCATTCAATCAAGCATTCAAGTGACAAAAACTTCCCTATTTTATCCTATTTCCATTTAGTCATAAGAAAAACACATCTAGAAGCTTGAAGTATTGAATGACCATTCTAGGATCCACATTTTATAAGTTAAAATCTAGGTCCCTATTATTCTTATTTATCACACATTGCATGATTCACACATAAGCCAACATGTAGGGGAGAACTACATAATTATAACGACATATTCATAGTATTATCTATATAGGTATCTCTCAGTAATATAGGTGTATTTGGGGTAGATCGATGCCATGTGCCCAATAACCCATTTTTTCCATAACCACTATGAAGATGAATAACTAGGGTTTTTATATTTGACAAGGAGTGAGAGTCCATTACCTAGATCTGAATGCACCAAAATAAAGGTGACATAAAACCCATAAACATCTAGATGGTCAATTATAATTTAAGTAGATATTCCATAATGGACACCTATGTTAAATCTAGATATGAGTTTCAATGTAACTAGTCTATGTTGACAAAAGTATGCACTACATAGGTATAATTTATAGAATCAGGTGAGTGATCCATAATCTAGATCCAGAATCTGTATTAGCATCAAAACCTATTAAGTATCTTATTTTCATTATCATATAAATATATAACATAATTATACTTTCCACTTTTAGTATATCACAACATAATAAATTAAATATATGTTTACATGAGTTTTGCAATTAATTGATCTAATATAGATCTATTTATCACCCTTATGCTTATTCATTTCTATATTCTTAACCCTAACCACATAGGATCCTTATCAAAACTTAAGGTTAAATATTTGTAGTAACCTTGACAAATAACATATCTACCATTAAGGGGATATAATTTGAGGTTATTAAATAGCTACTAGCAAAGGTTATTGAACTTGTAAGGATAAGGGAATTATGGTAGTCAAAACCAAGTTCTATAGGATTAAGAGATGTATTCTACATAGTTGGTGAATAACTAGACTATTTCAACCAAAGCACACTTTTTGTCTTCTCTACCTCAATTATGGGTATAAGTTTCTATCTTTATCATAAAATATCTCACCTATTAAGGGATATAATATATTTTCTATGTAACTTATTTCAAACTCATCAGTTACTTGACACATAATAGGTAGATCAATGTGCCAAATTTATTATTAAATATATTGATAAAAATGGGAAGAAGAGTACCAAATTGAAAAAATAAAGGTATTATCTCACCATTTTTAAATCCAAATTTTATTTTTAAATTTCATAAAGGATAAAATACCTAATTTATCATGGGAATAATTATTGGAAATATAACAAATGGCACCTAAGGAATAAGAAGAAAATGTGATAGCCAAGGAATAAATATTAAATGTGTTAGTTGAGTAACAAGAAGAAAATGTGATAATTGAATAACAAGAATGGAATGTAATAATAAATCAACCTAACAAAACAATAATGAGGCTGATATTATCCCCTTCCTCCTTATACTCACATGACAAGGGTGAGGATCTAGTTCTAGAAGAAAGGGAAGAATATATCCCTCATTTTTAAGACCCAAAAAAAGACAAAGAGTTCCCTCACCAAGTGCTCCCAAGAGGAAATATTAGAGACCCATTTTTAGGGTATAAAAAAATATACCCTTGTGGCTTCTACCATTTTCACATTGAGAGTGGATGATCATCAAAGGAGGTGGAGGAAACTAGATAATACCTTTATTTTTCCCTCCACCTCATTAAACTCAAGGTTAGAATCCTTTAGAGAAATAAAAATATGGGTCCCTAAACCTAAGGTAGGATAATAATAAAAAAGAATTTAAGATCAAGATATTGATAAGGAAAATGAAATAGGGTAATAAGAAACCCCTATTCTACCAATCAAAGAATAAAATAAGGAGTTGATATCTACCCTAAGTAAGATTGAAAAACTCAAGCCATAGATTATGGAATTAAAGAACCAAGTTAATGAATTGGATGAATTGGAAAGGGTGATAGAGGTGTGATATGGAAACATTAAAGTCCATTTATAAGAACTTATAGTAATGGCATAACCCATAAAAATAACATCTCTTGTAACAAAACAACCCCTTGTAGCAGAACAAGATGATCCAATATTTTTTCAACTACTAAAGAACTTGCTATAGCTTCCTCTGATATTATTATGGTAACCCTTGACTCCCCAATTAAAAATTAATATTAAGATATTGGCACTTAGGCCATGATAAAACTAAAAACTAGCATGGTTATAGCTAAATAAACCATTGACAAAACATTTGAATATGTTTCCACCCAAACAAATGAACCCAATTAGGAGGAACTATTTTTGAAAAGGGAAGCTAAAATCAAGGCCTACAGATCTAATAGTATAACTAGTATAGTTAACTATTGGAATATAAAAATATAATGAGGTAAATATTGAAAGAGATAGATAAGAAATGAAAATACAAAAAATAAAATAAATTTCTAAGTTGAAAGGAAAAGTGAAATAATTAATCCAACTAATTGTTTAGATAATAGTGTTCAGACCACCTAAATGGGTTTCTTCCCTATAACTTAAGGAGAAATGTTAAGGAGATAGATACTTAGATTATTTCCTTTACATTTAGTCAATGAAGATGAGAAGTAATGAGATAGATAAATATCATGAAAATGAGGAGGCCAAGTTAATAATAAGGGGAGAAGCCACTAGGCATAATAAGATACCAGAAGACTAGATCACCCTAATGTTAGAATTAGATGTGGCCTTACATTTTGTAAGAAAAAAAATTCAATCCCAAAATGAGAATCTAACATATTTGGATCAAATTGGTAAATAAAATATTGCTTTTTGCATAAGAAGATGAGATGAATTACCTGTGATTTGTGAAGAAAGGAACCTTTCTCTAGGTATAAAATCAAAGCAACACTCTGAAGAGAACATAAGTATATTGATCCAACAAGGATGTAGAGGACTTAATGATTGGCTGTAACATTTTATCTTTCTCTATTTTAGTTTCCTATTCTTGACTAGACAAGGAAGGAATGGTTAGATGAAATTGTATAAATAAAGATATAGGAAAATTTTGAGAAGAAAAAGAGATTATCCTTGAGGTAAGAAGAGGTTTAATTTGAGCCTTTTATTTACATGAGATATGTTCCCAATACGTGATAATTTTTAATGAGATATAAGTTTCCTGAGGATGAGAAACTAATTAGTTAGGGGTTGTGATGAGTTAATAAATTAACCCTAAACAAACTTATAAAACCTAATTTGTTGATAGTTTTATATCAACCATAAGCATATCATATTTTTCATTTGTATCCCTTTCTTTTATATAGTATTATGAACATGTATATTTATTGGGTGTTTTATGATTAAAATATTTATTTTTTGAATAAGGTTGCATCATTTATTATCATTAATATTTTGGATTATTACTAATCTCGTACATATATATCTTATGAAAAAAACATGAAGTAGATTAAGTACCCTTAGTAGTTAAATAACATGTCTGGATCACTCATAGGATAACTCATAGAAAAAGGGTAAGATAACCATTATCAATTGGCTATCCAAACATAGAAACTGGGTAGCCTACACATAGTAATAGATGTCAAAATCATATTAATAGTGGTAACAATCATTCTAACCCATATAAACTAAAAACTAGCTCATAACATTATTTTTATTGCCTTTTTGTGACCATGACAACTAGTTGTTTGAAGTAAATTTCCTTCATGGTCTAAGGTGCATTTCAGTTCTTAAAATCTAAGAAAAATATAAGTCAAATTTATAATTCCCTATCATCATTTCCTATCCCTTGGATCATATCTCCAATATTGTTTCAGTGATAAAAAAAAATTTCCCCATGCTTCTTATTTTCTACTATTTTCTTGTTATTGGTTGTCAATTTTTCACAACAAAAGTGTGGGGTATTTTTCTTGAATTCTAATAATAGCCATATAGCAGTTTCTAATTTATGTTGTAATTAGAAGATATAAATAATAGAATTACCTCTATATTTAAATAGTAGGGGCATGTAATAGGTCATAAAATATATAGTAACAAGTAATAAATTCTAAGATAGAAGATAGAATTTTGTTTTAAATTATGTAATTTCACTATAGAAATAATCTAATTGATATAGGTTTGTTAATGTAAGAGGAAGTGGTTTAAAGTAATCAGTTATAACAAGAGGAAGAGATTTGAACACAAATATAACTTAGGGCTTGATTAATATGAATCATGGTAAATATATTGTTTATTAGTCTAGACTCAATTCTGCATTGTGTACATGCATTCTTCATTATCTGATCAGATCATATGATCTTTATTGTTATGTTTGATTCTTTGAAAAATTATTTCTAATTTTTGAAATTTTAATTCCATACTATGTGAGGAATATTCCAAGTTAGCATTAGATTTACTTTAGTTTTGTTTATTTTCCTATTGATTATTTTCCATGTAAGTGTGTTACTCTATTTAATGAAAGTATTGGCACATAAATTTACATTCAAGATAAAACGATAAACTTGTGACCACCCTTTTTTACAAACTTAACTCATGTCTTATTCTAGGTCATTTTGACCACTTTCCTTCATTTTTCACACGTATAACCCATTTTTATAAGTAAAACAATGATCCCATAATGTACCTATTCCTTATGAAAAAACTCAAGCTTATCCATAGATTGTTCCATACTTATAGATTAACAAATTTTGCTCCTTGGGCAATGATGCACCATTTAAACAATAAATCTCCATATAAATGTCTAGTTACACCACTCTTATCTTCTCACCAAATAATGAATAATTAGTCAAATTCAAATTCATTTAATGGGTTGTCCTGTACATTTAGCAATCCCAATTTGAATGAATTCCTAGAAGATGTTCTAAGGTCATGGTTAAATGTTAAGATAAAATTCCATATTTATCCAAATTATGAATATGTACAACCTTATTAGCACTGATATAAAGTATAAATACACTTATATGGTCATAATTCATGGTTGAAGTACTTAATCACACTAGGATTACACCAACATTTAGCATTTTTACACCACTATTATACACACACAACTATAACATGGGAGAACTACATGGAGTTTGATCCCTCTTTGGAGTATTGGTATATATTTAGTGATCAACATAGGGTTTATTGAGTTAGATAACAAATTAAATCACTAACCCATTCTACCCAGTGAATGCATTTGACCTTTGATCTATTAAGCTGGTGTTTCAAGTGAATAAAAATATATATAGTGGTTTTTGTGACAAATTGAAGGCTCTCATACAATCAACGGAATATGGAAGTAAAAAAGAACCTATCACAAAAATCTTAGAGCACCATCATATACAAGATGATGAAACTCACTAAAAATAATAGCGCTCCACACCCTTGTTCAAATATAATGTTCTTATCTAGAGATTTTATAAACCCCTATTTTAGATATGTAGTCATCCATTTACAACACCAAAATGTTTTTTAGCCTCAAATATAGTCCAAAATTCAATTTTTATAGCTAAGTTATATTTTATTATTATTTCCTCATTTTTAGAATATTTTAAAATTTAGAAAGTTCTAAATCATTTTGTTTCATTTATTGCATATATGTAGGATTCTGATTTAACACAATAATTTATATTAACTAAATAATTAATTCATTTATTTTCCAATTTTTATAAAACATATTGGTGAACATGATTATTATTTGAACTCTATGAAACCCTAAAAATATATGTTACTATGGTTTTTATCCTTTTTTATTTAAAATTAATGTCTTAGGGTTTTTAGATATGATGAATTATTTAATAACAATAATCTTTCAAAATTTCATTTCATTTATGTACTCTAAAATAGTTATTTTTGAATTTATTAAAAGAAGTTATAGATTAAGTGGTATTTAAACTGAGCATACTCAAATTCCTTTTGATAAATTACATACCATGGATAAGAATAAGGGTATATCAGAGCCATTGAATATAAATGTACATAGTGAGAATGTAGAGGTCAATGGCATTACTTCAAAGAATGAGTAGTATGATTAAGATAATCTTAGTCCTTAAGATGAACAAAAAGATGTACCACCACCTATATTTGATGAACAACCATACCTTAACAAAGTGGAAGTCATTAAGAGTTTTTGAGAAAGAATTCATGAATAACCTCTCAACTATCATGCCATTTTTCAAATACTTTTGGATTTAAAAATTGAAAGTATGGCACCATCACTTAAGACTTTTACTCCCATAGATATAAATTTTATACCACTATTTAATATGAGGGAAACCTAAGGGCTTCAATAAATTAATATGTTAATTCCTACTTAGTCATTAGGAACACCACCTTTGGTCAACACACATTCTTTTTCTCCCTATGTACATTCCCTTATGTATGAAATCCAATATCTACAAACTAAGATGTTACATTTAGAGCAAGATGATTTGAAATATAATTAGGCACTTAATTCTCATAGTTTATTTCACACTCCAATGATACAATACATATCACTATATCCTCTAATTATAGGTTTTGTGACACCCAAGATTTTACACTATATGATGGATAGGGTGACCCTAAAAAACATCTAAGAGAATTTCATGCAACATATTGGAATATGTGTCCAATGATAAGTTATTCCCAAGGAGTCTAAAATAATATCCTATATAATGGTTTTAAAATTACATCATTAGTCAGTGTATACATTCAATCCATTGGTCAATATGTTTATAGCACATTTTTCAGTCAATATTAGTGAGAAATTTTCATATGCTCAGATTTCTCAACTCAAACATAAATATAATAAGCCTATCAGATAATATGACTTAAGGTACAAGACTATGTTATCCAAAATCTTTTGCCTTAGTTTGGGGCACAAGATTTAGGGTTTGATAGATGAAAACATAATTAATGTGGGAACACCTATAGATAATTTTAAAGTACAACCAAGTGAAATCAAAGAAATAAAAATATATAATAATCCTTTTTCTAAGCATATAGCTAATGAGACAGATGATACATCAAGAGTGAATTATGCATAAAATGCACACCCTACACTAGTGTATTACCATTATCATACAGAGACATAACATCCTTTAAATGACATCATTTGAACCTACCATAATTTTTTGCCATCTAGTCAACTCATCACATTTACAGAACATCCAATATTATATGATGACTCATATTTACACTCTTATTTCATTTGAGCTCACATTGACACTAACCGATGTCATGGTTGATAAAAATTCAAGTGTGAATATGTGTACAATCACATTTATTTATAATCTTGACACATATATCAATATTTTATTCCAACCACCATGGTCATTAGAGGATTCAATGGTCATATTTAGAGCTCCATTGGTGAGATCACACTACCATTAAAATTTGATTCAACAGATGTGAAAACTAATTTTATAGTAGTACCTGGTGTAAATGTCTTTGATATATTAGTGGGAAGCCCTTAGATTCAACAAACTCACATAGTTATTTCTATAGTTTATAAGTGGTTAAATTATATCTATGCTAATGAGGTCATCATAGTGTGAGATATCCCATATGAGTACCCCATATCATAGACATATATGGTTCCTATACAATAGAGTTAATTTGAGCCACTTACATAGGTGAAACATAATCAAATAGTTCAAAATTAAGTATCTACCATTCTGAGGAGGCCTATCTTTGAAAGGACACTTCAACATAGATTTATCACATATTCTTGAGAGCCTTTCTCTGCTTCTACATGCCCCAAATTAATATTATAAGGCACTAAGGGTGTTTCACATAAGACACAAACACAATATTAATATATTCCAAGATGGTTTTATAAAATCCCTAAAGTTTATAATGATTAATAACATACACAATATGCTATAAATAATTAGTATAATAGTGGCATTTATGATACAAAGGGAAATTAACATTCAAATTCTTAATTCAACTCAATTCATTCACAATAATATAGCCCTTTCCATTTGTGAAAGGTTATAATTACTATTATAGACTCATGTCCTATTAATTATGAGTCCCTTGTAAGACTCATCGATTAGAATCGTTCTCTCTATTTTGTATTTTTTAGTTTGTACATGCAAAAATACAAATAAAATAGAAATATTCAAGAAAAATTAAAATTTAGGACCTATGCATGCTTATGTTTAGTTTATTTACATCAATTAATTTGTGAATAATTATTCAATACTTATTTATATCTAGTTTCATATCATATATGCTTCACAAGTGTACATGAGTGAATGTAGTGCATAAAGGTTTCCATTTATAGAACCATTTCCAAATTATTTCAACATCTCAGACTCAAAACTATAGAATTAAAAAAGTCCCATATTTAGACAAGAGCACCTTGCATTTTTGTCCTATCCCAAAAACCCTATCCCAATGAGTACATGCTATCAATTTTCAAATCCGAACAAGACACACAATTTTTACAACTTGTATATATATCAACAAGCTCACTGGGGCATCTTATACACATATTCTATCCTTATTTGGTTATCCCTTATTGTTCATATCTTAGCTATTTAGATTGCATAAAATGTATCGATATTGATCACTACCTTCCACATTGATATATTACTACTTACCTAAGTTGCTAAATATACTACTACTAACAACTTATGTTGATTAGTTACATGTATTCATGCATGTTTTTCATGTTTACTTTCCCACTTTATTGTCTTATGTGTATTCTCTATTTTGGTATGTGGACATTTGAACATGTCCTTGTGTGTTATTAAAATACTTATTTGTATGTTTCTATGCATAAAACTGACATTTTAAATTGTCACTTGTATGTGGCCACTTGGCTTTCTTTTGTATGCTTTGTGTGTACTCTTTATTTATGTGTATCATGGCCATGACATTTGTTTGCTTATTTTGATAAGTTTATAATGACATGATGGGAATCATGCATCTTACAAACATTTAAATTCCATTATCATTATCATGCATCCCTCCCTATTTTTTTTATTTTAGCTTTACATACTCAATTATATCACTTATCTACATGCTTAATTGCTAACATCTATCTTGACAATGTCATTATGTATTC